>JAYESA010000005.1:164094903-164142403 GCA_036927795.1 Iris macrosiphon | reverse complement strand
GTTGTATCATTGATGATGATATATTCTCCAGCATTTTATTATTTCCAGTATTTTATTATTTCCAATATTCCTTATTTCCAGTATTCTTTATTTCAAGTATTATATCCATCTTATATTTTTTACACTGTATTATAGTTTTTGTCAATATACATGGAACTGCTATTAGTGCTTGTACTTCACTCCAATCCTGACTGGATATATTTTTCCAAAGGATCTTGAGGACTTCTGTCCTACACATTATGGACCAGGTGTAGAGGGAGACTACATACCAGAGAGCTTAGAAGAGTCCATTCCCTTAGAGGAGACACTACCTGCAGCTATTTAGACAATTATAAATTTATGCATTTGAGTTTATGATGAGACTTATATTGAGACTTATGTTGAGTTTATTTTGAGACTTATTAAGATTATTTATGTTGGACAGCTAGACAGTAGTTTATCTTTATTTGAGTCATTGTGTTTGACTTATGTCAGTACTTCTTATCTTTTATCGTGCCAGTTATTTCTAGTTATTGTGATTGAGTATACATTATGAGCTGTTGAGAGATGTTTAATTTATTGTCCTCCTTATGGAGTTGATATCATTGACAGGTTGTGAGTTATGTTTAGTATTATTGAGACCTAGACATCGTTGTACCACCGATGCTGCGGCGTAGGCTGGACGTACCCACGGCTCATGCCCAAATTCTGGGTGCGGGTCATGACATATTTTTAGTGGTGGCCTATGCAGGTCATGTCACGCCCCAGTCTCAAAATACCGAGGGACCAGACGCGTGGCAACGGCCAGCAGTACGCACCGATGGACCAACTCACTATAAAGGATCCATCAGGGCATACTTAAGCTGTAAAACAAGTCTACGACAATCAAGGTACAACTAATCTCATCCACACAAGATATAAAATATGATCCACAGAATAATAATGAATGTAAATCATCTCCAAGTCTCACAAAGTACTTCGGGGAACAACCCGATAAATATCTAGTACAATGGTTCATCTGACCAGAATATAAAAGACTGAAATAAATAGATGAAAGCTGAGCATGAACATGGATGCTCAAGAGAAGTCTTCAGCTAAGACCTCATCCTCAGATGGTGGTACGACTCCTGGATCAGCTCCTGCTCCAGTCCCGTAGATCTCGGGATAAACCACGTCTGCAAAATCTGGGGAACAAAATCCGGATCCAGGTCCTCAGGGGACATAGCAAGGTACAAAAAGATCATGCCAATAAATACAGATAAGCAGTGCAGCAAATAAATAACTAAATGAACAATGGGATAAATATGTAACCATCTAAGTGTAAATGCAAGTGAGAGCATCACTAGTCTCAGGCTGAGCCACTACAAGCTCTGTGTCGGGGAGCCGGTAGCGGTAATAACCGGTAGTGGGTCAGGCTCTGCTACGAGAACCTGCGACCTCTCAATAATAGAAGATATACATAAATACAGCCTGTAGCCTGTGTGTCTCTCCCCACCCAATGTAACCACGCATATCATGACCACAACGTCTCATGCCCATGTCAAGCGCGATCATAGCTAAATGCAACCAGTCATAAGTATCTAATAGTATAATGTCCATGTCCTGTATCCTATACAGAATCACCACGAATATCTCGGGAAAATCCTGTCTCATGAATAGTGTCAAGTGTCCTGGGTCATATGGTACTTGATAAGACAAGTACGAAAATATAAAGTGTCACGGATATCCATCTCTAGATGACCGTACCCAACACTGCGTACAGTGTCGGCACCCGACTGATAATCGGACGCTAAGTACGTCACACGGTCCTAGGTTGAGCATGCACAGCAATATATATAAAACAAGGAAAATAGATAACTAAACTGCAGAGTTTGGCAAGGTACACTTGCCTGATGTCCGAATATCAACAACTGTCCTGGTATCCGTGGATCCGGTGGGAACTACTCCAAAAGCTGTAATAAATATCACCAACAGTCTCAGAAGATGTCAAATAGCTGGAAATGCCTGTCCTTACGTCCAATTTGGACACAGGGGCAAAAAGGTCATTTTCGGGCCAAAGCGGTTTCCACCTGTGGGCCACTTTGCACCGAAAAGCGTGTCAGGGTCAAAGGTCTCCAAATTCCGCAAACTCAGTGTCTACAAGTCAGGAACGATGATACGAACCCAACGGAACTTTCAGAATTGGATTCCGATGAGCCGATCACAAAATCACCCGTCAAGTGGAGCCTGTGGGGCCCACGATACGTGATTTTGTCAATGTCCTCAGAATCGAACCAAACTTGGCTCACAGGACTAGCGTATTACTACGGATCCGATGGCGCAAGTTTCGTCTCGATCCGACGTGTGTACACGAAGTTACAGCGTGATTCAGAATCGACGAATACGGGGTGTCGTCGGCGGATACGCGTTGATTCCGGGGTGCACGCACCTCCAAATCGACTTCTGCGAAAACCCACACGACCGTATCAACGTCGCGCACAGTTTGGTAAAGACCGCGTGCGACCAAGTCGTCCCGATTGGCGGGGCGGACTCAGTTCCGAGGTGAAACAGGGCGTTGTTTCTTCCTGTTTTGGATCGCGGTGTACGATCACTACAGGACGCGCTGCACCGAGCAAGTTGCACGGGCACCGAGAGGGTTATACAGTCTACGCATAGCAATCGACGGAAATGAAATCGGAGTTGCGATGAGGGAGAAAACGGTACCTAAACAGGGCCCCGTGAATCTGTTTTTCACGTGACCGTGAGTACGGTTCGTTGTGTCCGATTCGAACTGTCCTGACGGAGTTGCTGCGGTCAGTGGAAGCCGGCGTCGGGTGTCCTGGCGGCGGGTCGAGGGCTGAGGAAGGTCGGGTCGTGCTCGGCTCGTCGGCAGGGGGGGTCGATGGGTTCACGGCCGTGCGGAGGGTCGAGCGGTGGAGACTCGGCTGAACCGTCGACGGCGGGTCGAGCACAGGGGTCGGTGGCGGAGTCGCTGCGGGGCGGTGGGCCGAGGGTCGACGATAGGGCTGTAGGCAGCGGCTTGGTCCGGGGAAGCCGATCGGCTGTGAGGCGGCAGCGATCGGGGGTTGGTCGGTTCAGCGGCGACGAGGAGTCGGGCTTGCTGTGAAGCGGCGGCGGGGTCGCTCTGCGGCGGATGGAAGTGGACACGCGGCTGGGGTGAACCTAGGGTTTCGGTGGCAGCTTGTTGGAGAAGAGCAGCACGGATGTCGAGGCAGCCTCTTTATAGCTGCTACAGGAACTCCGGCAGCTAGGGTTTCCCCCTGCGGGTCGGGTTGGTTTGGTTCGGGCTCCGTTTTGGGTTCGGTTCACAAATCTAAAGCTTGTGGTCCTCGATTCGTTGCTCCGGTGTCCAATAAATTCACCGAAAAATGCCATGCGTCCGGTTTTCCATTATACACAATAAATTTTTACTTCCAGAATATTTTAACTCCATTAAGTCACACTAAAAATTATTTAACCCAAATCACCTTAGCTGTAAATTCCGGAAGAACACCAAAAATACGGGAAAAATTGTATTAAACTTTATTTCTGAAATTTAGGGTGTTTACAATCTTCCCTCCTTAAAAGGATTGCGTCCTCGCAATCAAAGAATGAGCTGCTAAAGAAAAAGTTATGGAAGTACAAGGTGGCCTAGTTTACAACTGCCTCCTCGAACAAGTGGGGGTATCGCTGACGCATACTATCTTCTCGTTCCCAAGTCGATTCGCCTGGTGAATGATGTTTCCATGCTACTCGGACCAGTCTGATCGTCTGTCCCCGCAATGTCTTCTCACTGACGTCGAGGATGCCAACTGGTTGTTCCTCATATCTCAAGCTCGGGCCTACTGCGATCTCTGAATGATCGACTACGTGACTTGGGTCGGTCACGTACCTTCGCAACTGGGAGACGTGGAATACGTCATGCACTCCCTCTAAGGATGGAGGTAATGCAAGACGATAAGCCACCTCACCAACGCGCTCTAGAATGTCAAATGGCCCAATATACCTTGGGCTCAGCTTGCCTCTGCTCCCGAATCTGATAGTACCACGAGTGGGCGAAATCCTCAAGAACACATGATCTCCTTCCTTGAACTCTAGGGGACGTCTGTGTGTATCTGCCCAATGCTTCTGTCTGTCCTGAGCTGCTCGTAGATGATTCTGTATCTGCTTTACCTTCTCCACCGTCTGCGTTACCAATTCTGGACCTAGTATTTGACGTTCACCAACGTCACTCCAACACACAGGTGATCTGCACTTCCTTCCGTATAAAGCTTCAAATGGCGCCATCTGGATGCTGGCCTGATAACTGTTATTGTAGGAGAACTCTACTAAGTGCAAATGATCTTCCCAAGATCCTCCGAAATCGAGCATACATGATCTCAACATGTCCTCTAAGATCTGAATGGTGCGCTCCGATTGTCCATCTGTCTGCGGGTGGTATGCCGTGCTGAATTTGAGTCTGGTGCCTAGACTCTCTTGCATGCTTCTCCAGAAATGAGATGTAAATCTCGAATCTCGATCCGATACAATACTAACAGGCACTCCATGTAATTTGACAATTTGTCGCATATACATGTCAGCTAGTACCTCTGTGGATTGTCCAACTCTAAATGGCAAGAAGTGTGCCGATTTAGTGAGTCGATCCACTATCACCCATACTGCGTCTCTTCTGCTGGGGCTCTTCGGAAATCCTGTGACAAAGTCCATCGTGATGTGCTCCCACTTCCATTCCGGTATAGGGAGCGGTTGTAACATACCTGCAGTTCTCTGATGCTCGGCCTTTACTTGCTGGCAGACTAAGCATTTGGCCACAAATCTGGCGATCTCTCTCTTCATTCCATGCCACCAGTAATACTGTCTCAAGTCTCTGTACATCTTAGTTCCTCCTGGGTGAACAGAATACATAGAGCTATGTGCTTCAGTCATTAACTCCTGTCTCAATTCTCCATTTGGAACATACAAGCGGTTTCCAAATCTCAATGTCCCGTCTTCGTGAATGCGAAGTCCTGTATGAATACCTGCTTCTGTCCTTTCTTTGAGTCTTCGGAATCTAGCATCGGTGGGCAATGCTTCCTTAATCTTCTCCACTAGTGATGACTGAACCTCAAGGTTAGCCATCAAGCCATTCTGTCCCGGTACGATAACCTCTATCTGTAACTCCTGTAAGTCTCTCAATAGCTCGGGCTGCATTGTCAAGAAATAAGCCGTAGGCTTCCTGCTGAGTGCATCTGCAACAACATTCGCCTTTCCCGGATGATACTGCAGATCGATGTCAAAATCCACCATTAGTTCTAGCCAGTGTCTCTGTCTCATGTTAAGCTCCTTCTGAGTATACACATACTTCAGACTCTTGTGATCAGTAAAGATTTCTACCCTCTCTCCATAAAGGTAGTGCCTCCATATCTTCAATGCAAATATCACTGCTGCTAGCTCCAGATCATGCGTGGGGTAGTTCTTCTCGTGGTCCTTCAACTGTCTCGACGCATAAGCAATGACTTTGCCATGTTGCATCAAAACACATCCTAGTCCACTGCCGGATGCATCACTGTAAACAACAAAACCTCCTGACCCTGAAGGAAGAGTCAAGACAGGTGCTGTTGTTAATCTTCTCTTCAGTTCTTCAAAAGCCTTCTGGCAGTCTTCTGTCCATACAAACTCCTGATCCTTTCATGTTAGCTTTGTCATTGGTTCTGCAATCCTTGAGAAATTTTCTACGAACCTTCGGTAATATCCTGCAAGTCCTAGAAAACTTCTTACCTCTGCAACTGATGTAGGTGTAGGCCAAGTCTCAATTGCTGCTACCTTCTCTGGATCCACTGAAAGTCCTTCTCCTGATATGATGTGTCCCAAGAAAGGCACTTTGTCCATACAGAACTCACACTTACTGAGCTTGGCATATAACTTCTCCTGTCTCAAGGTCTCTAACACGATTCTAAGATGCTCCTCGTGCTCTTCAGGGCTCTTGGAATATATGAGAATGTCATCAATGAATACCACTACGAATTTATCCAAGAATTGATGAAAGACCCTGTTCATTAAGCTCATAAACACTGCTGGTGCGTTGGTTAAACCAAACGGCATCACCAAGAACTCATAATGCCCATACTTCGTCCTGAAAGCTGTCTTCGGGATGTCTTCCTTCCTTACCTTGATCTGATGATAGCCGGATCTAAGGTCAATCTTCGAGAATACCCTTGCACCACTCAATTGATCGAATAGATCATCAATGCGTGGTAAGGGATACCTGTTCTTGATGGTCACGGCATTCAGTGCCCGGTAATCAATGCACAACCGTACTGTTCCATCCTTCTTCGGCACAAATAAGATGGGTGCTCCCCAAGGTGAAACACTGGGGCGAATGAAACCCTTCTCCAAAAGATCATCAACCTGTTCCTTCAACTCCACTAACTCCTTAGGTGCTAGCCGATAAACCGATGAAGTGATTGGCTCTGCTCCTGGAGTTAAGTCTATTGTGAATTTTATTTCCCGATCAGGCGGTAAACCTGGAAGATCATTAGGAAATACATCCACAAACTCTGATATGACTCTTGGGTAACCTGTCTCCTCTTCTACAGATAATACCCTAAGAGTAGGCTGAACTCCTTGCTCTACTGCTCCGCGGAGAAACTCAAATTCTGGGTGTCCTGGCGGTCTAAATATAACCCGCCCAAGTCGGCAATCAAGAGTCGCATGGTACTGACTTAACCAGTCCATACCAAGTACGACATCATAATCCGGCATGGAAAAGATTAGAAATTGAGCTCGTATTTCTCGGCCACAAACCACTACAGAACATGATCTACAGACGTCACTAACCGGAATAATACCGCCTCCCGTAAGAATCCTCTTCATCTTCGGAAGGGGTGCGGTAGCTACTCTATGGGTGGCTACAAAGCTAGCTGCTATAAATGAATGCGATGCTCCAGAATCAAATAAAGCTACTGCAGGTAATGAAGCTACTAAAATAGTACCTGCGATGACTTCGCCTGCTGTAGCCTCCTCCTCAACAGCTAGTGGGAATGCCTGTGCCCGTCCCTGAGCTGGACCTCTCTGCTGCTGCTGAGCCTGCTGAAATAAGGCTGCCTGTGGTGCCAGTGGTGGTCTCTGCTGATTCCCTCCTGGGGCTGGTGGTCTGACCCCACCAACTCCTGTCTGCTGGCCTCCTGCTGCTGGATAAGCTGGTCGTGGTGCAGGTAATGCTAGTCTGGGTGCTTCGTCTCTTCGTTCAGTACAGTCCCTGGAAAAGTGCTGGTTGGATCCGCAGCTCAAACATAGTCCCAACTTACGCCGGCATTCCTTCTCAATGTGTCCTACCTTGCCGCAGTGGTGACAAGTAGGAAGAGGTCTGTCTCTCTGTGCTGCTCTATCTGGCATACCCTTTTGGGTTCGCTTTGCCGAATCCCCATGTGCTGGCCTGGATTGTGCTGATGTGATAGGCCTCTTCAAATTAGATTCCCTCCTGGTGACGCGCTCCAAGCGTCGGGCTGCTGCAAGGACATCGGTATAAGAGGTAGGTGCTACCGTTCCAATCACTTTCTGAAGCTCGAACTTCAAGCCGTCAAAGAACTTCTCTGCTTTTTCTTCCTCCGTTGAAATCAATGTCGGGGCAAAGTGGCTCAGGCGAATAAATTCCGCATTGTATTCCTCTACTGACATGCTGCCTTGGATAAGGCGGTTGAACCTGTCTCTGAGTTCTGACCGTGCAATGGCTGGAATGTACATCTCTTGGAAGAGTCTGGAGAACTCTTCCCAGGTGACTCTGTCCTGTCCAAGCCTCCTTTCTTCTGCTAACCACCAGTGGTGCGCGTTATCAGTTAACTGCATTCTGACGGCAGTCATCCACTTCTCTCTTGGAAGTTCAGCGGCTTCCAACTGATGCTGAATGTTGGTGAGCCACTCATGAACTTCCGTTGGCCCTTCTTTACCAGAAAATGTGCGAGGCTTGAGATGACGGAAATCGGTGATAGATCCCGTCGATGTTCTCCTCGCTGCCGGATTTGCCTGCTCCATTGCGGATACCAGGCTGGTCCTCAGATACTCGGCCTCCTGCCGATGAGCCTCTTGCTGAACTTGCTGCTGTGCTTGCATCATAGCATACATCATCTGGAACATTTGTTGCCCGTCCATGGCTTGTCCTGGCGGGAATACTGGCATCTGGGGAGTGAACTGTGGTGGTGGTGGAATGTCATCTCTCCGGAACCTTGGATTAGGCTGCCCGGTTTGATCACTCTGCGATGCTTGTCCACCATCCCCTGGTGTCACTCTGTCTCCATAAGTAACCACAGCGTCGTGTGGCGTCTCCAAAGGAATATCATCTCTGTTCTCGGAATCCATTGCTCTGCAATCAAAAGATAAACTATGAGAACGCTCAGAGGAATCAATACAGGATGCAGTTCAAGTAACAAATTTCGAGATCGATATAGAGTTCAATAATGGTTTATTTAATGGATGAGATCCTATAACTTATCCTATTCTAAGGGCAGGCTGGTTCGGTCCCTAAGTTGAAACCGAACTATTTAGTCGTAGACCTGCATGGGCCACCACAAAAACCATGTCACGCCCCAGTCCCAAAATACCGAGGGACCAGACGCGTGGCAACGGCCAGCAGTACGCACCGATGGACCAACTCACTATAAAGGATCCATCAGGGCATACTTAAGCTGTAAAACAAGTCTACGACAATCAAGGTACAACTAATCTCATCCACACAAGATATAAAATATGATCCACAGAATAATAATGAATGTAAATCATCTCCAAGTCTCACAAAGTACTTCGGGGAACAACCCGATAAATATCTAGTACAATGGTTCATCTGACCAGAATATAAAAGACTGAAATAAATAGATGAAAGCTGAGCATGAACATGGATGCTCAAGAGAAGTCTTCAGCTAAGACCTCATCCTCAGATGGTGGTACGACTCCTGGATCAGCTCCTGCTCCAGTCCCGTAGATCTCGGGATAAACCACGTCTGCAAAATCTGGGGAACAAAATCCGGATCCAGGTCCTCAGGGGACATAGCAAGGTACAAAAAGATCATGCCAATAAATACAGATAAGCAGTGCAGCAAATAAATAACTAAATGAACAATGGGGTAAATATGTAACCATCTAAGTGTAAATGCAAGTGAGAGCATCACTAGTCTCAGGCTGAGCCACTACAAGCTCTGTGTCGGGGAGCCGGTAGCGGTAATAACCGGTAGTGGGTCAGGCTCTGCTACGAGAACCTGCGACCTCTCAATAATAGAAGATATACATAAATACAGCCTGTAGCCTGTGTGTCTCTCCCCACCCAATGTAACCACGCATATCATGACCACAACGTCTCATGCCCATGTCAAGCGCGATCATAGCTAAATGCAACCAGTCATAAGTATCTAATAGTATAATGTCCATGTCCTGTATCCTATACAGAATCACCACGAATATCTCGGGAAAATCCTGTCTCATGAATAGTGTCAAGTGTCCTGGGTCATATGGTACTTGATAAGACAAGTACGAAAATATAAAGTGTCACGGATATCCATCTCTAGATGACCGTACCCAACACTGCGTACAGTGTCGGCACCCGACTGATAATCGGACGATAAGTACGTCACACGGTCCTAGGTTGAGCATGCACAGCAATATATATAAAACAAGGAAAATAGATAACTAAACTGCAGAGTTTGGCAAGGTACACTTGCCTGATGTCCGAATATCAACAACTGTCCTGGTATCCGTGGATCCGGTGGGAACTACTCCAAAAGCTGTAATAAATATCACCAACAGTCTCAGAAGATGTCAAATAGCTGGAAATGCCTGTCCTTACGTCCAATTTGGACACAGGGGCAAAAAGGTCATTTTCGGGCCAAAGCGGTTTCCACCTGTGGGCCACTTTGCACCGAAAAGCGTGTCAGGGTCAAAGGTCTCCAAATTCCGCAAACTCAGTGTCTACAAGTCAGGAACGATGATACGAACCCAACGGAACTTCCAGAATTGGATTCCGATGAGCCGATCACAAAATCACCCGTCAAGTGGAGCCTGTGGGGCCTACGATACGTGATTTTGTCAATGTCCTCAGAATCGAACCAAACTTGGCTCACAGGACCAGCGTATTACTACGGATCCGATGGCGCAAGTTTCGTCTCGATCCGACGTGTGTACACGAAGTTACAGCGTGATTCAGAATCGACGGATACGGGGTGTCGTCGGCGGATACGCGTTGATTCCGGGGTGCACGCACCTCCAAATCGACTTCTGCGAAAACCCACACGACCGTATCAACGTCGCGCACAGTTTGGTAAAGACCGCGTGCGACCAAGTCGTCCCGATTGGCGGGGCGGACTCAGTTCCGAGGTGAAACAGGGCGTTGTTTCTTCCTGTTTTGGATCGCGGTGTACGATCACTACAGGACGCGCTGCACCGAGCAAGTTGCACGGGCACCGAGAGGGTTATACAGTCTACGCATAGCAATCGACGGAAATGAAATCGGAGTTGCGATGAGGGAGAAAACGGTACCTGAACAGGGCCCCGTGAATCTGTTTTTCACGTGACCGTGAGTACGGTTCGTTGTGTCCGATTCGAACTGTCCTGACGGAGTTGCTGCGGTCAGTGGAAGCCGGCGTCGGGTGTCCTGGCGGCGGGTCGAGGGCTGAGGAAGGTCGGGTCGTGCTCGGCTCGTCGGCAGGGGGGGTCGATGGGTTCACGGCCGTGCGGAGGGTCGAGCGGTGGAGACTCGGCTGAACCGTCGACGGCGGGTCGAGCACAGGGGTCGGTGGCGGAGTCGCTGCGGGGCGGTGGGCCGAGGGTCGACGATAGGGCTGTGGGCAGCGGCTTGGTCCGGGGAAGCCGATCGGCTGTGAGGCGGTAGCGATCGGGGGTTGGTCGGTTCAGCGGCGACGAGGAGTCGGGCTTGCTGTGAAGCGGCGGCGGGGTCGCTCTGCGGCGGATGGAAGTGGACACGCGGCTGGGGTGAACCTAGGGTTTCGGTGGCAGCTTGTTGGAGAAGAGCAGCACGGATGTCGAGGCAGCCTCTTTATAGCTGCTACAGGAACTCCGGCAGCTAGGGTTTCCCCCTGCGGGTCGGGTTGGTTTGGTTCGGGCTCCGTTTTGGGTTCGGTTCACAAATCTAAAGCTTGTGGTCCTCGATTCGTTGCTCCGGTGTCCAATAAATTCACCGAAAAATGCCATGCGTCCGGTTTTCCATTATACACAATAAATTTTTACTTCCAGAATATTTTAACTCCATTAAGTCACACTAAAAATTATTTAACCCAAATCACCTTAGCTGTAAATTCCGGAAGAACACCAAAAATACGGGAAAAATTGTATTAAACTTTATTTCTGAAATTTAGGGTGTTTACAGGTCAGTCTTGTCGTTGTCAAGATTCGTATTTAGTTCGATATCGTAGTAGTGCTCACTTAGAGTATTGCTACGAGCCTGCGATAGGATATATGACATAGGATTAGAACGAGAGTATGCTCAATCACAACTAGAAAATTCTGATCTTACAAATGCTATTCTGAATAATTGCTTCCTTTAGAATTTTACTGTCCTTCCTTGATGATATCGTATCTATTACCTTAATTGATTTTTGGTCTGTCATCAGGAAGCCACCGAAGACTAGATCTTTGAGACTGGGAGCAGCAGCTTCAGAGAGGTCTGCCACCTCTCGACCTGACGAACAGACATCTAAAGTTCCTCCTACATCTCCTGTTTATATGGAAGTCTCTGCAGCTTTTGGGATTCCTCCTCCTCCACCTGTTCCGAGGGTTGCCCTAGCTATGACAGAGAATCTTCTACCACCACCGACTCCATCTCCCGGAGGTAAGCCCGTTGACGGGGCACAGATGTTCACACTTATCCAAGGCATGTTAGATGTCCAGAGAGTGACAGCAAAAGCTCAGCATGGAGAATGCTCATCAGGTGGCTCTCCAGGCTGTGGAGAGAGTAGCACAACACCAGCAGCATCTTGGCCAGCAGCACCAGAGGCTGGGTACTATAGTGGACTTTAAGAGGATGATGCCTCGAGAGTTCAAAGGCACCAAGGGGATACTCTACGCTGATGAATGACTAGAGGATATAGAGAGGAACCTGCGTTTGGCGCAGATCCCGGAGATTCTTCAGATCGAGGCCGCTGGCAGTCAGATGTTTGACATTGTACTGACATAGTATCATACGGAACCGAGACTCACTAACGAAGGGCTTACTTGGGAGGCCTTTAAGGAGCTCTTCAAGGAGAAGTTCTTTCCTAACATAGCCCTAGGAGCATTGGAGAGTCAGTTCCATGACTTGGTCCAAGGAAGCATGTCAGTCGACAAATATGCCGCGAAGTTTTACCGTTTGAGTCGATTCGCGCCATAGATGATTCGAGACCCAGGAGATAGAGCCCAAAAATTCAGGAAGGGGTTGACTAGAGAGATCAAGTCTCATACTTCGGGACGACGCAATGCTACATTTGAGGGTATTCTGATGGATGCCCAGATTGCTGAAGATGACTTGGACCTCAGGCCCAAGAGAGGACGCGACACTTCTGGAGGAACAAGTGGTAGTACAGGACCGACCAAGCGCCCACACTTTCAGCAGCAGCAGAGACCGTACCAGCAGCAGCACCAGGCACCAGTTCAAGGACACACCCAGCAGCAGCAGCCACAGAGGCAGACTCAGCCTGTTGCCCAGTGTGCGTATTGCAGGAAGATAGGACATGCTAGGGACATCTGCAGGAAAAGGTTAGATACATGCTTGTCCTGTGGATTGTCAGCACATCAACTGAGGGACTGTCCATCTATTCAGACTCGTCAGGGTAGAGCAGCCACTCATAGAGGACCATCCAGAGTACCTACTGTACCAGGAGGCCAGCTGAGGGGACCTCCACTTCCACCATAGCAATAGAGGTTTGCTCAACACCAGCAGCAGCAGAGAGGTGTACATCAGGGACGCACATACGTCATGACGATTGAGGAGGCCGAGCCAACTGGAGACGTGATTTCAGGTTCAGTTTCTCTTAATTTTATTCCAGTACTTGCATTATTTGATTCTAGCACTTCCTATAGTTTCGTATTTGTATCTTATGCCCTTAAGCATCGTTTAGAGACGAAACCATTAGATAGGACTTGCAAAATTATGACTGGAGGAGGCATTATCCTAGTCCGTGATTATTGCAAGGATCAGAGAGTATCATTGGGAGGCCGAGAGTTGAGCGTGATTTTACTCGTCATGCCACTTTCAAGATACGATATTGTACTCGAAATAGACTGGTTGAGTAGACACCATGCTACTATAGATTGTCACGGAGGTAGAGTAATATTTCAATCACCAAGAGAGCCAAAGTTTGAGGTCGCCAGAGGAGCAGCGAAGCAGAGGAGAGGCACTTTTTGCGGAGCCAGAAAGGAAGAAGAGGAGTTACCACATCCTCTGATAGTGGAGTTCCTGGATGTATTTCCAAAGGAGTTGCCAGGCTTGCCGCTAGACAGTGATGTTGAATTCTCTATAGAATTGGTACCAGGAGCGGAGCCCATTTCATAATATGTCTATAGAATCAACAACAATGAGCTGGCAGAACTGAAGAAGCAAGTTGAGAAGCTGCAGGACAAAGGCTTTATTAGATCCATTTCATCACCATGGGGAGCTCCGGTATTATTCGTACCGAAGAAGGATGGCACGATACGCATGTATATCGATTATAGAGCTCTGAACAACCTCACTATCAAGAATAAATATCCGCTGTCGAGGATAGATGATCTTTTCGATCAATTGAGCGGAGCGAAGGTGTTTTCAAAGATAGACTTGAGATCAGGCTATCACCAGGTAAAGGTGAAGAAAGAAGACATACCGAAGACAGCCTTTTGGACCCGATATGGCCAGTTTGAATTCATGGTAATGCCATTTGGTTTGACCAATGCACCAGCAGTATTCATGAACTTGATGAATAAGGTATTCCACCAGTACCTTGACAAGTTCGTAGTGGTGTTCATCGACGACATTCTTGTGTATTCGAAGACCCCAGAGGACCACGAAGAGCACCTGAGGATCGTCTTAGAGACTCTTAGAAAATATGAGCTATATGGGAAGCTTTCAAAGTGTGAGTTCTTCCTTGACAAGGTTGAATTCCTTGGACATATGGTGATAGGTAACAAAATTTCAGTTAATCCAAAGAAGATCGAGGCAGTGGAGTCATGGGCTACCCCCAGTTCGGTAGCTGAGATCAGGAGTTTTCTCGGGTTAGCAGGATACTACAGGAGATTTGTATAAGACTTTTCTAAGATTACAGAGCCAATGACTAGACTAACCAAGAAAGATGTGGAATTCGTCTGGACGGAGGATTGTCAGGCCGCATTTGATAAGCTAAAGAAGAGATTGATGATAACTCCAGTTTTGACATTGCCATCAGGGACATGTGGATTCACTATCTACAGTGATGCTTCAGGAAAAGGTTTGGGTTGCGTTCTTCAGCAGCACGGGAAAATAATTGCCTATGCTTCAAGAAAATTATGCCCTCATGAAAAGAACTACCCCACCCACGATTTGGAGTTGGCAGCAGTTATCTTCTCCCTAAAGCTGTGGAAACACTATCTGTACAGAGAGCATGTGGAGATCTTCACGGACCATAAGAGCTTGAAGTACGTGTTTACACAGAAGGAGCTGAACATAAGGTAGAGAAGGTGGTTGGAGTTGATAAAAGACTTTGATATCTCATTACAGTACCACCCAAGAAGGCCAATGTAGTCGTCGATACCTTGAGCAGGTATCTGATGGCTATGTACTTGACGACATATAGACATTTATTGGCCGATCTTGAGAGCTTGGGAATTGAAGTGCTAGTTCCAGGTTTTAAGATTCAGATGTGGGGATTGCGGATACAATCAGAGCTGATAGACAAAATTAGAGCTCCACAGTATAATGATGAGACTCTGAGGAGTATCAGGGCACAAGTTCGGACATGATTGACAAATGACTTCACTATTGCAGATGATAGATCTTTACGGCATAGAACGAGGATGTGTGTGCCGAGCGGAGATCTGCGCGAAGAGGTTTTACAGGAGGCACATCGCTCTCAGTACTCGATGCATCCCGGTGCCAACTAGATGTATCGAGATCTGAGGGAGCACGTATGGTGGTATGGTATGAAGCGTGAGGTAGCACGCTTTGTATCCTAATATTTAGTGTGCCAGCAGGTAAAAGCAGATCAACAGAGGCCAGGTGGATTGCTTCAACCTTTACCCATCCCAGAGTGGAAGTGGGAGCACATGACTATGGATTTTGTTTTAGGGCTTCCACGTTCTACAGGAGAAAAGAACGCGATTTGGGTCATCGTGGATAGGTTGACCAAATCAGCCCACTTTTTACCATTCAAAGTGGGAACATCGACAGAGAGGCTAGCAGAGATGTACGTGTGGCAGATTGTTAGATTACATGGGGTTCCTGTGAGCATCGTCTCAGATCGGGATAGTCGTTTTATTTTTCACTTCTGGAGGAGTCTGCAGGCTAGCTTGGACACTCAGCTCAAGTTCAGTATCGCATATCACCCTTAGACAGACGGGAAGTCTGAAAGGACTATTCAGACCCTTGAAGATATGCTACACACTTGCGTTTTGGATCTCGTAGGTTCTTGGGAGGATCATCTACACCTAGTAGAGTTTGCTTACAACAACAGCTACCAGACCAGCATTGAGATATTGTAAACTCCCTCGACCAGAATTTAGTAATTTAGGATTAGTTTTGATTAATTAGAATTCTGACAATTTTTTTTATCTTATTTATTATATAATCTATTGATTGTGCACTTGTTTATTACACAATTAATTAGGACATCACACTAGCTGTTAACTCTAAACAAATTTCACATCCCTGCCCTAGACTTGTTAGACTACATTATCTGTATTTTTAGCAACTTCCAGAAACCTTGTTTGGTGCTTCGTTTTATTTATTTTCCTATATAAATTTCTGCTCTTTACCATCTATGTACCCCTAGAGATTTGAGGACCAGTAGGCACCTGTTTTTGCCAAACAAAAAATACGATAATATTCTACTCTAATTATACTACAATTATTGTTTTGACACCGTAGAAAAATTATGACCCTAACAGCCTCAAAATAATTAGTGAACACCGTGCGCAGTATTTATTAAATAATAAATACGATTACCATATCACCTGCAGAATCAGACCCTGCATCTGCCCAGACTCACCCCACACTGTCCAAAATATTTTTCTCAGCTATTTCCCTCATTTTTGTACAATTTAGAATTTCAGGAAATCAGTATTTAAAATTTGGTAAATTACGAAATTACGCAAAATACAAATTTTATGCATTTATGCAATTATTGAAAAGTTAGGGGTTTATATGCAAAATTTTATGCTAGGTGGTCTAATCCTATTGGCTAGACCATAGGTGGGTGGAACCCACCATAAAAATCCAGAGAAATCCTGTAAAAATATCCCAAAATATCAAAATTACCAATTTACCCTTAAACTTCCCAATATTTACAATTTTGCCATTGCCTACACACCTATATAAACCCTAGTACTTCCCTCCATTCCAACCCATCCCACCACCACCACGGCCACCCTCCGCCCACCGGACCACCGCCGAACCCGTCGCCACTTCCCTTCCTTTCCCTCCGACCACTGCCACCCCCCACCGGACCACCGCCTCCGCCACCCTGAGCTCCACAGCATCATCCCGACCACCACCTCCACAGCACCACCACCACTCCCATTCACCCCCAGCGCCGCCTCCGGTCATCGCCGACCACCGCCACCATCCCCAAACGCTTCGCCCCGACCTCCCCTACCTACCACCACCACCTCACCTCCCCACGACACCGCCTCCGGCCGCCCTAGCCCCCGCAGCAGCCACCACCCCCTAACCCTTGCTGCTGCCACCTTCATCCCCGACGCCTCTAGCCGCCACCACCACCGTCGTGGACCTCCGCCACCATCACCAACCTGACCGCCGTCCTCCCCTCTGCCGAACCCACCACCTTCCCGGCCACCTCCGCCGCTCCTCCGCCGGCCAGAGCCCCCGCAAGCTGTTGCTGCTGCTGCTGCTGCCCGTGGCCATTGCTGCTGTTGCTGCTTCTCCGGCCGCCTCCGGCCATCTCCGCCGCCGTCCACCCGCCGTCGGCAACCCCTAGGGCCCACCTGTCAGTAGGTATACCCTTTATACCTATTATATATGTATTTATATATATATAATATCCTATATGTAAATATATGTATATATATATGTATATATACATATGTATATATATATGTATAATAATGTATTTATATGTATAAATGTATTATTTTATATAATAAAAGTTATATACTATTAATTACACTATATTATACTGTATATATATTATATCTATATATAACTATATTTTTATACATATATATATTTATATATGTATAAATTGTATATAGGTATATATATATATACTATATATATTATTATGTGTATATGTATATGTATATGTATATTATATAATATTATGATATATATATATATATATACATATATACATTTATTTTTATATATATATCTATAGTATATATATAAATGTGTACATATATTTATATATATATAATATGTATACTATATGTTATATATGTATATGTAACATATTTGTATATGTTATATAAATACTATCTATGCATTTTTTCTTTTATTTATTTTTCTGTATTTATTTCCTGCACTTATATATATAAATATATATATATATATATTATCTATATATATTAATATCCAGCTGGATAATACAGCTTATCTATATATTATATATTTCAATTCTTGTAAATATCATTTTAATTTATTTACTGTGCTGGATATTACAGCCTATCTATATATGTATATTTACAGTGGTCACATATAGACCCTGATATTATATATGTATTTACTTTCTGTACTGTCATTTTATTATTATATATATATCTCAGTGGATATACCCTGACTATTATATTTATTATTATATCAGAGGATACACCCTGATAATATTATTATATTATATTATTATATATAGAAGAGGATATACCCTGCTACTATTTACCTGCAAATTGTCTGTTCTTTAAATACTATATATATATATACTGCTATATATACTATATCTATATACATACTATATATATATCAATATCATATATTTGTATATAAGTATAGATAAATGTATACTTATTATTTGCAACCAAGATATTCACAAACACTATCTGTTGTAACAGAAACCAACTTCAGCACAGCCAGTGACCCCCTGTCACCAGCACTTTCAAACCTGACTGTGAAATCAGGTTATCAACATTACCAGGGAGTAGGCAAGTATACCTTGCCAAGTTTAATGTTTAAATCCTCAAATATTGTTATATGCTTCTTGTTTCTGCAATTCATATACCATGAGTACCAGAGACTGCCTCTGGTACAGTCAACTAATACGTTGACGATTAGTGTAAATAACTTAGCATTACAGACTCACCAACAGCTGTGAGAGTATTTTGATATTCTCCTAGACCCTATCACGGGAACACACAACAGGGTTGCATTACATTTTGGGATGCGAGCTGCGTATGTGATTAGCTACCAGTACGTGTGACCCGCATCACGGATTAGAATAACTCAGGAAATGTACGACTTGACATTTAGTTTTATGGGGATGGGAAAGATAACTAGTAGACGTATGGGACACCCCCTCCAATAATGTTTTATACCTTCGTACCAGTGATGGTCGATTGCAGAGTGCCCTTGAGTCAGGGGGGATACGACACATATACTAGCCAGTCACCACGATTGGTGAATTACGTCAGCGTATGTCTATCCACACATTCCCATGCGTACTACAAGATCTTTACTTGCATTTCACTTAGATGGTTAGCACCCTGTATTTATTTTCTTTATTCAGTATTTACATACATGGCATATCATTTTCTGTATCTTGTTATGTCCCACTGAGGACCTGGTTCCCTGCCAGATCTAGACGAGGCTTTCTACCCCACTGTGTACGGCCCTGATCAGGAGGCCAGATGTGCTACTAAGGAGGAGCTCGAGGAGACGACCTCAGAGTATGCTTGACCCTAGAGGCCTGCCACCAGAAGATGGAGATGTTTTGCTCAGATAGACACTGCTTAGTCTATCTGATTTTTTCTGTGCTATTATCAGTTTTTGGAGTAGACTTGTATTCTCACCAGTTGTGTACTGTATCAGACTCAATTTTATATATATTTCAGCACTTGTTTTTCTGACATATTGTTGTGGATGAGATAGTTTTACCTGTTCTATACTTGTAGTATTTTAGGACAGCGTAGCACGTCCCTTTGGGTCCATCAAAGTGGATTAAGCCCATAGTGATGTGTCAGCTGGCCAGTGACACGTGGCCTAGTTCCTGACATTTTGGGACTGGGGCGTGACACGGTTTTAGTGGTGGCCCATGCAGGTCTAGTTTTAATTACTAGTGGTATGATGACATGCCCAGCAATGCCTACAATAGGATAGGAATATTAGGTCTCATCCACACTGATACCATCTTTACAATTTCTATTATTGTATCTTGCTTGATTATCATTATTTATGTCCTTTGTGTTTTCTAATTATCCTATTTTCCTCAGAAATATGGACATACCCGGGAAACTTGCGAATAATGGGGCTGACCAAGCAACAGACCCTTCGCCAAGTGCCCAAGGAACTCCGTCCAATCACCAGAATTCTGGCCAGGAGACGACACCAATACCACAGGCAGAGACACCTTTGTCTCCACCTCCAGCCTTGCCTATCCTGATGCCACAACTTGAGGGTCAACCTCAAATGTTGCAGTTTCTCCAGACTATGTTGCAGAACCAGTGGCAACAAACTGAGGCCCTGAGACAGTCTCAGTGGCAGCAAACTGAAGCTCTACGACAGACGTTAATGACGGCTTTGGAGAGAACTACTACTCCGACACCAGTACCTGTCCAACCAGCGGGCACAGTTCGGGGCTTCCGTCAAATGAGCCCGAGAGATTTCAAAGGCAACGAGACTCCTGAAGAGATCTCCGATTGGATCTCCAACACCGAAATGCTGCTAGAAGGATCGCAACTCACTCCCGACCTATGGATGACCGCTGTGAGGGGCCAACTTCTTGGCAACGCCCATCACTGGTGGGAATCCATAGAGCGCAGCGTCGGCAAAGACTAAACTTGGCAACAATTCTTGGAGAATTTCAACGCCAAGTACTTTCCAGCGACAGTCCAGAATGCCCTATACTCCCAGTTCCTGCACCTGGAGCAGGGAAACATGACGGTAGATGCCTACGACACGGAGTTTAGCAGACTAAGTCATTTCGGTGCTGATCTGATCCCGAACGAGCTGAAGAAGGCTAAAAGATTCCACCATGGCCTTAACTACGAGCTCCAGAGGTACACAACAATGCAGTCAAGAATCTTCTATAACGAGGTTCTTACAGAAGCCAGGGAGCAAGAAGCCATTGGCCGAGGAGCCAGACGCTCAAATCCAACCTTCCCGGCCAAGAATCAGCACGGAGCAGGAGGACCTATACGTCATCCTCAATATCAGACGCAGCAGACGACGGGGCCTTACCAGAAGAAGGAGCTCCCTACTTGTCACGTTTGTGGCAAGAAGGGGCATTTTGCCAATGACTGCAGAAAAAAAAGCTAGGATTATGCCTGTTATGTGGAGCTAAAAATCATATGGCCAAAGACTGCCCACAACGCAGAGATGCAGCACCACAGCAAGGGCAGAAGCCAGGAGCCCAAGCTCAGAAAATGCTTCCCTCCACATCAGGAGGATATCAGAGAGGAGCACCTCTGCCTACTCAGGAGGCCCAGTTCAAGGCCAGACAACAAACCGGAGGACAAAGGCACGGACAAGCCTTTGCGTTAGCTGCCGTTGCAGAAGAGCCTGAAGGGGAAACTATAACAGGTACCATTTTAGTTGCATAATTACCTGCAAATGTATTATTCGATTCTGGGGCTACTTTATCTTTCATATCTAGTAGTTTCGTAGCCATGCACAAGCTATCCACTTCCCCGCTACCCAAGTGTTGGAAAATACTTACTGGAGGAGGTATTGTTCCAGTTACCAACATTATCGAAACCTGTCCGATAGTTGTTTGTAGTAGAGGACTAAGAGCACGATTTTTGGTACTTCTAATGCCAAATTTCGACGTTGTCTTAGGCATGGACTGGCTAATCCAGAACAATGCTATCCTAGACTGCCGAAAGGGTAGTGTTATCTTTAGACCCCCAGATCACCCAGAATTTGAATATGTCCGAGGAACCATTGAGCAAGGAGTAGGCCAGACTCCTAGAGCTTACATGGCGATGGAGACAGCACTTCCCTCAATTATAGCAGAGTTCGAGGACGTATTTCCAGAAGAATTGCCAGGCCTACCGCCTGACAGAGAAGTGGAGTTCATTATTGAGCTGATACCCGGAGCTGCACCAGTATCCTCCAATGTATACCGACTGGCGAAGAAGGAGCTTGACGAGCTGAAGCTTCAACTGGAGGAACTACAGATCAAGGGATTTGTTCGTCCTAGTGCATCACCCTGGGGAGCACCAGTGTTGTTTGTACCAAAGAAGGACGGAACATATCGCATGTGCATTGATTACAGAGCCCTCAACGCTCTGACAATCAAAAACAAGTACCCCTTGCCGAGAATTGACGACCTGTTCGATCAACTAACAGGAGCCGTGGTATTCTCAAAGATAGACTTGAGATCAGGTTATCATCAGGTCAAGGTACGGAGGGAAGATATTCCAAAGACAGCATTCAGGACTCGTTATGGTCATTACGAGTTCCTGGTGATGCCTTTTGGACTAACTAATGCACCTGCCGTATTCATGAACCTGATGAACAGAGTCTTCCACCAATATCTGGACCAGTTCGTGGTAGTCTTCATCGACGACATTCTGGTGTATTCAAAGAGCCACGAGGAGCATGAAGAGCACTTAAGGTTGGTATTAGAGACGCTGAGACGGGAGAGCCTTTATGCTAAGATGAGTAAGTGTGAATTCTTCCTTGACCGTGTCGCATTTCTTGGACACGTTATCACCGGAGAAGGCATCTCGGTAGACCCAACAAAGATCTCATCTGTTGAGACGTGGCCAACCCCGACCAACGTCTCAGAGGTGAGAAGCTTTCTAGGACTTGCCGGATATTACCGACGATTCGTAAAAAACTTTGCAAGAATCGCGGAGCCGATTACTCGTCTTACCCGTAAGGAGCAGGAGTTCATATGGACTGAAGATTGCCAGACAGCTTTTGATGACTTGAAGAAGAGTCTGACTACAGCTCCCATCTTGACTATACCATCTGGATCCGGAGGTTTTGTCATATATAGCGATGCATCCGGAAAAGGATTTGGTTGTGTCTTAATGCAACATGGGAAAGTTGTAGCTTATGCCTCAAGGCAGTTGAGGACTCATGAAAAGAATTATCCCACCCACGACCTGGAGCTTGCCGCAGTCATCTTCGCCCTGAAGCTATGGAGACACTATCTATATGGCGAACGAGTGGAGATATTCACCGATCATAAAAGTCTGAAGTACGTCTGAACCCAGAAGGACCTAAATCTGAGACAAAGACGATGGCTCGAAGTGATGGCGGATTTCGAAATTGATCTACAGTACCATCCAGGGAAAGCTAATGTGGTGGCAGATGCTCTAAGCAGAAGACCCTCGGCATTCTTTATGATCACCCAACCAGGTCTTCTGAGAGATCTAGAAAATTTGGGAATAGAGGTCATTATGCCAGGACTTGACGGCCAATTATCAAACTATCAGCTGCAATCAACTTTGGTAGAAAGAATCAAAGCTGCTCTACCAACAGATGCAAGATTTCAGAGGCTTCGACAAAGAACAGAGGCTGGAATTCAGACAGGATGTCGCATACACGAAGATGGGACTCTAAGATGTGGTGATCGTCTTTATGTTCCAAATGGAGAACTTCGTAATGAGCTTATGTCAGAAGCTCATAGCTCAACATACTCTATACATCCAGGAGGCACAAAGATGTACAGAGATCTGCGACAATATTACTGGTGGCATGGAATGAAGCGGGAGATAGCACGCTTTGTGGCCAAATGCCTGGTGTGTCAGCAAGTCAAGACTGAGCATCAGAGATCTGCCGGTCTACTTCAACCCCTCCCAATACCTGAGTGGAAATGGGAACACATTATGATGGACTTTGTTACGAGCTTCCCAAGAAGTCCTAGTGGTCGTAATGCTGTATGGGTAATCGTAGATAGACTCACAAAGGCTGCTCATTTCCTACCTTTTAGAGTTGGACAAACTACAGAAGTCTTGGCAGATATGTACATGAAGGAGATAGTGCGTCTGCATGGAGTACCAGTCAGCATAGTATCTGACAGAGATACGAGATTTATATCTTACTTCTGGCGAAGTATGCAAGAAAGTCTTGGTACCCGCCTCAAGTTCAGTACCTCGTATCACCCACAAACAGATGGTCAATCAGAACGCACCATCCAGACACTTGAAGATATGCTGAGAGCCTGCATGCTTGATTTCAGCGGATCATGGGAAGATCACTTGCATCTGGTGGAATTTTCCTACAACAACAGCTATCAAGCGAGCATTCAAATGGCTCCCTTTGAAGCTTTGTATGGAAGGAAATATCGTTCCCCAGTATGCTGGAGCGATGTTGGCGAGAGACAGATCTTGGGTCCAGAACTGATCATTCGTACGGTGGAGAAGGTAAAGAAGATCCAGGGACACCTACGAGCTGCACAAGACAGGCAGAAGCACTGGGCCAACATTCATCGCCGACCTCTCGAGTTCCAAGTAGGGGAGCATGTGTTCTTGAAGATCTCACCTACTCGAGGAACTATCAGATTTGGAGGAAGAGGAAAACTGAGTCCAAGATACATTGGACCCTTCGATGTGTTGGAACGCGTCAGAGAAGTTGCTTACAGGCTAGCTCTACCTCAGACCTTGGAGGGAGTACATAACGTCTTCCACGTATCTCAGCTGAGGAGGTACATTCCAGACCCGAGTCATGTGCTGGACTATTCAGAGATCACCATCGGGCCAAGTTTATCATATCAGGAGGAGCCTGTAGAAATCCTGGACCGTAGCGAGAAAGTGTTGCGAGGCCAGACTATTCCTCTCGTTCGTGTTGCATGGAGACATCATGCACCAGGTGAATCCACCTGGGAACGAGAAGAGGATATTCGTCAGCATTATCCCCACCTATTTCCAAACCAGGGTATGTCCAATATTTCAAAATTCAATCTTTCTTAATCATCATATGTCCTTAATTAAAATTTTTTTCTCATTATATGTGTGTTTTTATTTCGAGGACGAAATATTCTAAGGAGGGTAGATTGTAAACTCCCTCGACCAGAATTTAGTAATTTAGGATTAGTTTTGATTAATTAGAATTATGACAATTTTTTTTATCTTATTTATTATATAATCTATTGATTGTGCACTTGTTTATTACACAATTAATTAGGGCATCACACTAGCTGTTAACCCTAAACAAATTTCATATCCCTGCCCTAGACTTGTTAGACTACACTTTCTGTATTTTTAGCAACTTCCAGAAACCTTGTTTGGTGCTTCGTTTTATTTATTTTCCTATTTAAATTTTTGCTCTTTACCATCTATGTACCCCTAGAGATTTGAGGACCAGTAGGCACCTGTTTTTGCCAAACAAAAATACGATAATATTCTACTCTAATTATACTACAATTATCGTTTTGACACCGTAGAAAAATTATGATCCTAACAGCCTCAAAATAATTAGTGAACACCGTGCACAGTATTTATTAAATAATAAATACGATGACCATATCACCTGCAGAATCAGACCCTGCATCTGCCCAGACTCACCCCACACTGTCCAAAATATTTTTTCCAGCTATTTCCCTCATTTTTGTACAATTTAGAATTTTAGGAAATCAATATTTAAAATTTGGTAAATTGCAAAATTACGCAAAATACAAATTTTATGCATTTATGCAATTATTGAAAAGTTAGGGGTTTATATGCAAAATTTCATGCTAGGTGGTCTAATCCTATTGGATAGACCATAGGTGGGTGGGACCCACCATAAAAATCCAGAGAAATCCTGTGAAAATATCCCAAAATATCAAAATTACCAATTTACCCTTAAACTTCCCAATATTTACAATTTTGCCATTGCCTACACACCTATATAAACCCTAGTACTTCCCTCCATTCCAACCCATCCCACCACCACCACGGCCACCCTCCGCCTACCGGACCACCGCCGAACCCGTCGTCACTTCCCTTCCTTTCCCTCCGACCACTGCCACCCCCCACCGGACCACCGCCTCCGCCGCCCTGAGCTCCACAGCATCATCCCGACCACCACCTCCACAGCACCACCACTACTCCCATTCACCCCCAGCGCCGCCTCCGGTCATCGCCGACCACCGCCACCATCCCCAAACGCTTTGCCCCGACCTCCCCTACCTACCACCACCACCTCACCTCCCCACGACACCGCCTCCGGCCGCCCTAGCCCCCGCAGCAGCCACCACCCCCTAACCCTTGCTGCTGCCACCTTCATCCCCGATGCCTCTAGCCGCCACCACCACCGTCGTGGACCTCCGCCACCATCACCAACCTGACCGCCGTCCTCCCCTCTGCCGAACCCACCACCTTCCCGGCCACCTCCGCCGCTCCTCCGCCGGCTAGAGCCCCCGCAAGCTGTTGCTGCTGCTGCTGCTGCCCGTGGCCATTGCTGCTGTTGCTGCTTCTCCGGCCGCCTCCGGCCAGCTCCGCCGCCGTCCACCCGCCGTCGGCAACCCCTAGGGCCCACCTGTCAGTAGGTATACCCTTTATACCTATTATATATGTATTTATATATATAATATCCTATATGTATATATATGTATATATATATGTATATATACATATGTATATATATATGTATAATAATGTATTTATATGTATAAATGTATTATTTTATATAATAAAAGTTATATACTATTAATTACAGTATATTATACTGTATATATATTATATCTATATATAACTATATTTTTATACATATATATATTTATATATGTATAAATTGTATATAGGTATATATATATATATATTATATATATTATTATGTGTATATGTATATGTATATGTATATTATATAATATTATGATATATATATATATATATATACATTTATTTCTATATATATATCTATAGTATATATATAAATGTGTACATATATTTATATATATATATATAATATGTATACTATATGTTATATATGTATATGTAACATATTTGTATATGTTATATAAATACTATCTATGCATTTTTTCTTTTATTTATTTTTCTGTATTTATTTCCTGCACTTATATATATAAATATATCTATATATATTAATATCCAGCTGGATAATACAGCTTATCTATATATTATATATTTTAATTCTTGCAAATGTCATTTTAATTTATTTACTGTGCTGGATATTACAGCCTATCTATATATGTATATTTACAGTGGTCACATATAGACCCTGATATTATATATGTATTTACTTTCTGTACTGTCATTTTATTATTATATATATATCTTAGTGGATATACCCTGACTATTATATTTATTATTATATAAGAGGATACACCCTGATAATATTATTATATTATATTATTATATATAGCAGAGGATATACCCTGCTACTATTTACCTGCAAATTGTCTGTTCTTTAAATACTATATATATATATATACTGCTATATATACTATATCTATATACATACTATATATATATCAATATCATATATTTGTATATAAGTATAGATAAATGTATACTTATTATTTGCAACCAAGATATTCACAAACACTATCTGTTGTAACAGAAACCAACTTCAGCACAGCCAGTGACCCCCTGTCACCAGCACTTTCAAACCTGACTGTGAAATCAGGTTATCAACATTACCAGGGAGTAGGCAAGTATACCTTGCCAAGTTTAATGTTTAAATCCTCAAATATTGTTATATGCTTCTTGTTTCTGCAATTCATATACCATGAGTACCAGAGACTGCCTCTGGTACAGTCAACTAATACGTTGACGATAAGTGTAAATAACTTAGCATTACAGACTCACCAACAGCTGTGAGAGTATTTTGATATTCTCCTAGACCCTATCACGGGAACACGCAACAAGGTTGCATTATATTTTGGGATGCGAGCTGCGTATGTGATTAGCTACCAGTACGTGTGACCCGCATCACGGATTAGAATAACTCAGGAAATGTACGACTTGACATTTAGTTTCATGGGGCTGGAAAAGATAACTAGTAGACGTATGGGACACCCCCTCCAATAATATTTTATACCTTCGTACCAGTGATGGTCGATTGCAGAGTGCCCTTGAGTCAGGGGGCATACGACACATATACTAGCCAGTCGCCACGATTGGTGAATTACGTCAGCGTATGTCTATCCACACATTCTCATGCGTACTACAAGATCTTTACTTGCATTTCACTTAGATGGTTAGCACCCTGTATTTATTTTCTTTATTCAGTATTTACATACATGGCATGTCATTTTCTGTATCTTGTTATGTCCCACTGAGGACCTGGTTCCCTGCCAGATCTAGACGAGGCTTTCTACCCCACTGTGTACGGCCCTGATCAGGAGGCCAGATGTGCTACTGAGGAGGAGCTCGAGGAGACGACCTCAGAGTATGCTTGACCCTAGAGGCCTGCCACCAGGAGATGGAGATGTTTTGCTCAGATAGACACTGCTTAGTCTATCTAATTTTTTCTGCGCTATTATCAGTTTTTGGAGTAGACTTGTATTCTCACCAGTTGTGTACTGTATCAGACTCAGTTTTATATATATTTCAGCACTTGTTTTTCTGACATATTATTGTGGATGAGATAGTTTTACCTGTTCTATACTTGTAGTATTTTAGGACAGCGTAGCACGTCCCTTTGGGTCCATCAAAGTGGATTAAGCCCATAGTGATGTGTCAGCTGGCCAGTGACACGTGGCCTAGTTCCTGACATTTTGGGACTGGGGCGTGACAGATATCACCATTCGAGGCTTTATATGGACGAAGGAGTCGTACACTGTTATCTTGGGATGATGTCAGAGAGAGAGCCTTGTTAGGACCAGAAATGGTCGTGGATGCAGCAGAAAAGGTAAAACTCATCAGAGAAAAATTGCGGGTGGCGCAGGACAGACATCGACATTGGACCGACAGCCACCGTAAACCCCTATAGTTTCAGGTATAGGCTTTGTTATTTTTGGTTTGTGATTGTTTTGTTTTAGATTGCATGTTAAGATTGTTTGTTCTAGGTTGGCAATTTGGTGTTCCTACGAATTTCTCCGACACGGGGCACGATTCATTTTGGTAGAGGCAGAAAGCTTAGTCTACGATACATCGGACCTTTCGGTATCCTTGCAAGGGTCGGTACAGTGGCCTATAGACTAGACTTGTCGCTTGTACTAGAAGGAGTGCATGATGTATTTTACGTGTCATAATTGAGACGGTATATGGCAGATCCTAGTCACGTACTAGATCACTCGGAGATCGAGGTTGGACTGACTCTCAGCTATCCCGAACACCCCGTAGAGATCTTGGATCGTAGAAAGAAGGTATTACGGAACCAGACTATTCCCTTGGTTCATGTTGCATAGAGACATCAGTCTCCAGGCGAGTCAACCTGGGAGAGAGAGGACGAAATGCGCGAGCAGTATCCGTACCTCTTCGAGACTTGAGGTATAATTTTTTTTGTCTGATTGTTTGTTCTTGTGCTAGTTTATTTCAATTTTGAGGACGGAATTTTTTTAAGGAGGGTAGACTTGTCACTACTACTTTCCATAATAGGGGTATTTTTATTTTTTCATTTATTATAAGTATTGTGTATGATATATATATATATACTATCTACTGTTCTTTAATGTATGAGTTAGTGAACTGGACTAGAAAACCCACTAAGATAAACCTCTGACCAAATATAGGATTTTGGATTTTAATTAGTACATTTTTAGGATTTAATATTGAGGATTATATTTAATTACTGTGATTTTATTTGATTGTTGTACCTTACCGTTCCTTCGATATTTGGAGCGCTACACTAGCCATTGCCTTCCAACAAATTTTACACCCTTATCTTAGATGTGACAGTCTCCTATTCTGATCTTGTGTAACTCATAAATATGCCCTTTTGTACTTTATTTTAGTCGCACAATATTCGCCGCACAATATTTATTTTAATTCTCACTTTTGTACAATTTTCAAATTGTTGGGGACTTTTATGCAAAATTTTAGTGAGGTGTCCACACCCCATTGGACTTAACACCGAAGAAACATCCCCCTCTTCTTTGACCAGTCACCTACAATTTTTCTTATATTTTGGAGTGTGCAACACTCAAAACTTGCTATCTCACTACTTTAGCCATCCATCCAAACACACTAAATCCTAGCCTTCAAATTCTTTCATGTAGAAAGCAAACCCCATCCCGAGGAGGACCAGACCGAACCCTAACCCTAGGTCTACATCAAACCCTAGTTCTCCCATATATATATATATATATATATATATATACTTTTCTCCTATTATTTTTCATCAATACCAACATCAAACCCTAGCAGAATACACCATCATCACCTTCATCCCCATCATCTTCATCCCACAGCCGCCTCCAACCCGCCGGATCCCCGGCCATCCCACTCGCCAGAGCACCCACAGACTTTATCCCTGTCACTACCACATTCCGAAAACAGGGGTATTTTTGACTTTTTTATAATATTTAATATTATGGTAATTATAATTAAGTAATTGCATGACAGTATATTTAATTTAAATAATTATGTGATCTGTAATTAAATATAGTATTATATACAGTGTTCATTTATTTTGAGCTAGCAGACTTGATCTAGAAGCCAGTAGATGAACACCTGTCGAAATTATGGAATTTTGTATTTAATTATTTATTTAGAATTTAATTCTTGGAGGTAGTAATTAACTACCGTATTTTAGTTAATTATTGCACATTGCCTTTGCTTCGATATTTGGAGCGCTATCCTGACTTTTGTCTTCCAACAAATTTCACAATCTTGCCCTAGACATGCCCGCCTTCCATTCTGCTATTTTTGCAACTCATAATTATGCTCTCTGTGCATTTTTTCTAGCCGCACAAAAATTATCGCGGACGTTATTTAATAAATTACTATTTTTGTATCGTTGTGCGTTCCAATCGAAATTGGAGACAATCTTGACCTATTTTTTGTGCGGCCCAAATTAGGGTAATATTCTGTTCTGAGTCTTCTTCATTATTGATATTGATGACCTGACCGAATTTTGGCCCCATGTACTCCTAATTAATTTTAGAACACAACTTGCATTTATTTCTAATTAAATTAAGGATACTATTTTAACCAATTCTGAAATCCCAATTTAATTTCAGCGCCCTGCTAATTGAGGCCGTACCCAACTTACAGCGCCCCCTGACCCTACAAAACACCGGACACCGAATCGCCCGCCAAATTTTCGTCATTTTATGCGTCTGTGCAAATACCCAAATTTAAGGGGGCTAATTTACAAATTTGTATTTTTGGTGTCAACACCCATTTGTTTAAACCAATGAGGGAGCCCTATTAATTTTTAATTAAACCTCACCCTCATTCCTACATGAATTATTTTTCCCTCATGACAAATCTGGACCACACATTTAATGGGCCAATCCTCACCCTTAAATTCATACACCCTCTCTCCCTATATAATGTCATGTCACATCAAACCCTAATCCCTAGAAAACCTAGGTTTTCCCACCTCCTTACAAGCCTCCACTTTCTCACAGCCTCCAACCTAGGAAACCTCTTTCCTTTCTTCTTCTTCTCCTTCTTCTTTTCTTCTTCTTCTTCTTCTTCTTTTTATTTTTAAATTTAAAAGAAGAAGGGGGGAACACTGTTCACCGCCGCACCTACTGTTCACCGAGCCTCTGTACCCCGACTCCCCTATGCTCCGCCGGCCGACTTCCTCTGAACTCCGGCGCTGGCTGCCCCGACAACCCGGCGGCTCTCCCTCTACCTGTACAGCCGGTCAGCCTCCGGCGGACTCCCAACTCCCCCATTCTCGCTGCTCAGCCCGGCGGTGCTGCCAACCCCGGCCCCCTCTGAACTCCGGCGGCCCACTGATCAACTCCGGCCCAGCCCTCGAGCACCGAGCCCGAACTCCTCCGATTTCGGCCTGCTACTACTCCGACGGCCAACACCATCACCACTCCTCCCAACTCCCTCTACTCTCCTTCCCTATTCCTCCATGCCGCTAACTCCGGCCGGCGGCCCTCCCTCCGTCTCCTCCCACATCACCCTACCCAGCAGCCGACTCCCCTCCCCTGCTGTGTGCTCCGGCCCCCCTGCTGCTCGACAACCCGGCGGCCCTCCCTCCTGCCGTACTCCGGCCGGCAAGCCAGCCCTCCCCGGCAGTAAGTCCCCTTCTCATCTCCCTCTTCCTTCTTCCTTCTTCTTTCTTCCTATATATATATATATATATATATATATATATATATATATAATATATATATATCTATATACTTATATACGTATGAGTATATATAATATATGTATATGTATAATAGTTATTTTAATTAATGTTAATACATGAGAATGTATAGTATATAAATACTTTAGTAATGTATAATTTAATATATATACATGTATATTATTTATTTTTAATTAAATGTTAAACATGTATAAGCGTAGTATATATATATATATATATATATATATATATATATATATATTAGTATATGTATGTATTAATGTATATATATACATATATATATGATATATGAAATGTTTAATGTTTAATTAGTGTAAATTAAATTATGGTATTAGTACTTATGTATTTATATGAATGCAATTAGGTATTTAAATTAATGCTTAATATTAATGTATACGTATATATATATTTAACATGATTGGTATACAGGTATGTATAAGTATGTATTTAAATTAATTTGTATATATATATATATATATATATATATATATATATTTGGTATACACTTATTATATATTTGCTATATATATTAATTGGTATATACGTATACAAACATTCTTAGTATATGTATGTAATATGATTAATTGGTGAATTTACTAGATGATCCTAGGTGACCAGTATCATACCTAGCGTAGCCCCGAATTCAGTATTTTTAGACTGTGTGTAAGCGTAGCACCTGACACCAGTGATATTGTGATATGTTTATAGGACTGTTGCTTCACCCAGGGGATACTCTGGAACAGGACATCAATAATTACCAGCTAAGGACCCAAGGCAAGTACATTCTCTGATAATTTCCAATTCCTTGATAATTTTTATAAGTTCAATAATCATGAAATATTACATCTAAACCCTTGACACTGTGCTACATGGACTAGTATAGCTTGGATCTGCAGTCATGAGATGTTATATTGATTATCGTATTGACATTGTACACGACATGTATATTAGACATCGTACATGATAGATTGGACTTGCTCGTGTATCGTGACGTGTCATGGTTGGATCCACATTACTAGTTGGGGGTAGGGAAGTAGTTAGTAAGAAATATGATCATACCCTTTATACAGTATAGAATAATATAAGTGTTAATCATGCTCTTCACTCATGATTAGCCAGGCCCATAGCTATCGTACATGTTCCCAAGCCGATCACATTTTGAAACTACTATTTCAAACACTTAGAATAGATTACAGTTCTCTATTTAAATCATATACTACATCACCCGTATATGATACTGTTCCTTGTTCTTTTCATTTTCATACATGCACTGACTGTATCCTATTGCCTATTGCCTATCTCTTTACATTGCCTGTCTCTTTTTAATTGCCATTGTATTTATTTCACTGTCTTCTCAGTAGCTAGCATTACATGTTTATTGCTTTATAGTCCTTATCAATTTAATGGAACTGTTATTTGAGATTGTACTTTGCTCCTTCCTGACTGGAAACATTTTTTCCAGACTATGCCTTAGAGGACCGCTGTCCGACACTTTATGGACCATATAGTGAGTAGCTGCAAATTTGGACTTGATAGTTTAGTTGTGATTCCGGGAGGTCTAGCTGGAATCACTAGTTTTCTGATTTATTCTTTTAGTAGACTATTTGGTACCGGATTTGTCTCCGGTATGATTTGTTGAGATATGGATAATTGTTGAGTTAGATTATTACTTTTTGACTTGTGTTGTATTTAATTTTGTTCGATATCTTATCGTGCTGTAGTCCTGTGATTGAGTATGTGTTCATTTTATTTGTGTCATCCGTGCCTCCTTATGGAGATTGGATGCTGTGTGAGATTGGCTAGATAGTATCAAGACCTTGACAGCGTTCTACCGCCGATGCTGCGGCGTAGGCTGGACGTACCGCGTACTCGTGCCCCAATTCCGGGTGCGGGTCGTGACACATTTTTAGTGGTGGCCCACGCAGGTCTGACTTCGCGAGTTGTGCGATGTCTTAGTAGTGTGGTATCTTTGTTACACTATTGCGTGCCTGCGATAGAATCTAGGACATAGGATACTAGGATGAGAGCGAATACTCAATCACAATTCCTTGAGAGATTCCTGGGATGACCCCTGAGAATCTTGTTATAATTTTCCAATTTAAAATCATTCCCTTGTTCCGTCCATTCTCACTTGTTGATTGTTGATCAGGTATTAAATTAGGATTTTGGGTTTCATTGTAGGGTTGATTTCATATCAAGATGAATTTACAGACTGATTTATGGTATTATCTGATAACGCATGTCGATGAGGACAGTGAAAATGATAACACTAGGGCTACTGGACTACAAGATATGGATTTAAAATTATAATTTGAAGCTTGAAAGTGAATGGCACTTTTAAATTTTGAGCAGTCGAGATATTATGTTATAAAATTTTATTTTTGAGGAATTCAGATTCAATTTGATGAACCTAGACAAGCTGTAAGGATTTTTGGAATTGATAAAATTTTCACTTCAGTATTTAGATAATTGGTCTTGAGGAAAGTATATGCATTTTTTACTTTAAAATTTATTCGAGGAGTTATTTTGAGGAATTTTATTTGAGGATAGGATTTTATAGTGGGAGAGATATATTAGTATGAAAGTAGATGAGATGCATGTGTAAGGATCTGTTGGCTTGAGCATGATTGAGATTTCACTGCCAACTGGCTTAGGTGTTCATCTAGGATTGTATTGGAGAGAGCAGTACTTAGTATAGTGTGTTGCAATTGTTATGCACTTGAGTGATAGGAATAACTAGTATCAGCGATTGCAGTAGGTAAGGAAGCTAGCAGTGAGTGTGCTTGTGGTAGAACTGTGGTACTTAGAGGGATAGAGGTATTAGACCATGGATGTATTTTTGACCTATAAAATACAACTAGGAATATTTATTCCCAATATTTTATCTTGAATGTTGCTCTTTAGAACTGCACTGTCCTTCCTTGATGATATCGCATTTTTGCCTAAATTGATTCTTTGGGATCTGTCTTCAGGATGTCGCCGCAGACACGATCTATGAGAGCGGGAACACCAGCTTTAGAGGGGTCTGCCACCTCTCCACCTGAGGGACAGACAGCCGTAGTTCCTCCTACATCTCCGATGCATGTAGGAGTGTCTGCACTTTTCGGGGATCCTCCTCCCCCACCTGTTCAGAGGATTGCCGCAGTTGTGACGGACAACCTTCCTCCTCCACCGACTCCGCTTCCCAGAGGTTTGCCCATTGACGGGGCACAGATGTTTACCTTGATCCAGGGCATGGTATATGCCCAGAGAGTGACGGCAGATGCTCAGCGAGTTCAAGCTGAGGCTCAGAGGGTGCAAGCAGAAGCGCACCAGACACAAACCGAACTGATGAGAGAAAACATGGAGAATGCTCATCAGGTGACTCTCCAAGCTTTGGAGAAAGTAGCACAGTACCAGCAGTTTCCTGGCCAGCAGCAACAGAGATTAGGCACTATAGTGGACTTCAAAAGGATGATGCCTCGAGAGTTCAAAGGCACCAAAGGGATACTCTACGCTGACGACTGGCTAGAGGATATAGAGAGGAGCCTGCGATTGACCCAGATTTTGGAGAACTTGCAGATAGAAGCCGCTGGCAGTCAGATGTTCGATATCGCATTCACGTGGTATTGCACAGAGCCGAGAATTACTGCTCAAGGACTTACTTGGGAGACCTTCAAGGAACTCTTCAAGGAGAATTTTTTTCCCGACGTGGCATTGGGAACCTTGGAAAGTCAGTTTCATGACTTAGTTCAAGGAAACATGTCGGTTGACGAGTACGCTGCAGAATTCTGTCGATTGAGCCGTTTTGTATCGTCTATAATTCGGGACCCAGGAGATCGAGCCCGGAAATTCAGAAAGGGACTAACAAGAGAGATTAGGTCGCACACTTCTGGTCGTCGTACCGCTACCTTTGAGGCTATCTTGATGGATGCTCAGATTGCAGAAGAGGATCTGGATCTCAGGCCTAAGAGGAGTCACAATACTTTTGGAGATACGAATGGTAGCGCAGGACCGACCAAGCATCCCCGCATTCAGCACCAACAACAGTACCAAGTACCATTTCATATTCAGCAACAACCATGGACCTTTCAGCATCCACCGCAGTACCTAGCACCAGTTCCTATCCAGCAACATCCATGGGCGTATCAGTATCAACAACAGTACCAGGCACCAGTCCGTGTTCAGCAGAATCAGCAACAGCCTCCGAGAGAGACACGACAGACTTGTCATTTCTGTAAGAAGCCAGGTCACCTTTGGGAGAGCTGTAGAACGAGGCTAGGACTTTGTTTGCACTACGGCGCTGCGGGACATCGAGTAAGGGATTGTCTTCTAGCCCCTTATCTTCCCGGCCAGTGCGCAGCTTCAGATTATAGAGATCCAGTTAGGCTACCTGTGGAATCGTATATTGCTCAGCAACCGCAAAGGGAACCACCCCAGCAAGGCGGGGCATTTACGATGACGGTCGAGGAGACCGATACTGCAGGTAATGTGTTAGCAGGCTCTGTTCTTTCCTTCTTTTTGCTCCTATCTACTTGATTGATTGATTGATACCTTAGTACCGTAGCTTGTATGCATGATTTCTTGTTATAATGTAGTTAGTAGTACCCCTGATACAGAGACTGCAATACCATGACAAAAGACACCATGACCGTACATATCCCCTTAGGTTGCATGTTGTATGATTGTAGGAAGATTTTCTTAGACCATGATTATCGGGGTTTGACCATGACGAAGATTCATGAAGGAGTTATGACTTGACAAGAGAGACAAGATGATTAAAATTCGAGGATAACCATTGATTTAAATAGAGGGTTAAGAAATTAACATGGCATAATTGGTGGTTTATTAATTCCAGGAAGATTATGATGTAATTAAATTGGTTATTAAAATTTGGAAATTTTGGGAGACTATCATTATATTTATTTGGTTGCAAGTTATTTTTAAAATGTTATATTTGGATGTTGCATTTAGAGAATCCTTAAGTATCGCATTGTTGAGTAATTGAGGAAAGAGGAAACTGAGGAATAAAATTATTGATGGACTAATATTGAATTCAAACTTTTTTGGACGAGATTATATTTTATATATGTGCATTGATTTAAAATCAAATTTGAGGAGTGGATATTAAATTCTGAGTATTGAATTATTAACTAAAAATTTTGGGAAATTTTTTGACAAAAATAGACTTTGATTTTATTTCGAGGATTTTTCAGGAATGCAATAATTATAGAATTTTAAATTGTGAAAAGATATTGTGGATTATTACCTGATTTCGTGGTTGATGAATTTAAATTTGAGGGAAATAATAATGTGTATGATTAAATACTACTATGAGGATTTTAAATTTTGAGGACGAAATTTTTTTAAGGAGGGTAGACTTGTCACTACCACGTTCCGAAAACAGGGGTATTTTTGACTTTTTTATAATATTTAATATTATGGTAATTACAATTAAGTAATTGCATGACAGTATATTTAATTTAAATAATTATGTGATGTGTAATTAAATATAGTATTATATACAATGTTCATTTATTTTGAGCTAGCAGACTTGACCTAGAAGCCAGTAGATGAACACCTATCGGAATTATGGAATTTTGTATTTAATTATTTATTTAGAATTTAATTCTTGGAGGTAGTAATTAACTACCGTATTTTAGTTAATTATTGCGCATTGCCTTTGCTTTGATATTTGGAGCGCTATCCTGACTTTTGTCTTCCAACAAATTTTACAATCTTGCCCTAGACATGCCCGCCTTCCATTCTGCTATTTTTGCAACTCATAATTATGCTCTCTGTGCATTTTTTCTAGCCGCACAAAAATTGTCGCGGACGTTATTTAATAAATTTCTATTTTTTGTATCGTTGTGCGTTCCAATCAAAATTGGAGACAATCTTGACCTATTTTTCGTGCGGCCCAAATTAGGGTAATATTCTGTTCTGAGTCTTCTTCATTATTGGTATTGATGACCTGACCTGATTTTGGCCCCATGTACTCCTAATTAATTTTAGAACACAACTTGCATTTATTTCTAATTAAATTGAGGATACTATTTTAACCAATTCTGAAATCCCAATTTAATTCCAGCGCCCTGCTAATTGAGGCCGTACCCAACTTACAGCGCCCCCTGACCCTACAAAATACCGGATACCGAATTGCCCGCCAAATTTTTGTCATTTTATGCGTCTGTGCAAATACCCAAATTTAAGGGGGCTAATTTGCAAATTTGCATTTTTGGTGTCAACATCCATTTGTTTAAACCAATGAGGGAGCCCTATTAATTTTTAATTAAATCTCACCCTCATTCCTACATGAATTATTTTTCCCTCATGACAAATCTGGACCACACATTTAATGGGCCAATCCTCACCCTTAAATTCACACACCCTCTCTCCCTATATAATGTCATGTCACATTAAACCCTAATCCCTAGAAAACCTAGGTTTCCCCACCTCCTCACAAGCCCCCACTTTCTCACAGCCTCCAACGTAGGAAACCTCTTTCCTTTCTTCTTCTTCTCCTTCTTCTTTTCTTCTTCTTCTTCTTCTTCTTCTTCTTCATCTTTTTATTTTTAAATTTAAAAGAAGAAGGGGGGAACACTGTTCACCCCCACACCTATTATTCACCGAGCCTCTGCACCCCGACTCCCCTGTGCTCCGCCGGCCGACTTCCTCTGAACTCCGGCGCTGGCTGCCCCGACAACCCGGCGGCTCTCCCTCTACCTGTACAGCCGGTCAGCCTCCGGCGGACTCCCAACTCCCCCATCCTCGCTGCTCAGCCCGGCGGCGCTGCCAAACCCGGCCCCCTCTGAACTCCGGCGGCCCACTGATCAACTCTGGCCCAGCCCTCGAGCACCGAGCCCGAACTCCTCCGATTCCGGCCTGCTACTACTCCGGCGGCCAACGCCATCACCACTCCTCCCAACTCCCTCTACTCTCCTTCCCTATTCCTCCCTGCCGCTAACTCCGGCCAGCGGCCCTCCCTCCGTCTCCTCCCACATCACCCTACCCAGCAGCCGACTCCCCTCCCCTGCTGTGTGCTCCGGCCCCCTGCTGCTCGACAACCCAACGGCCCTCCCTCCTGCCGTACTCCGGCCGGCAAGCCAGCCCTCCCCGGCAGTAAGTCCCCTTCTCATCTCCCTCTTCCTTCTTCCTTCTTCTTTCTTCCTGTGTATATATATATATATGTATATATATATCTATATACTTATATACGTATGAGTATATATAATATATGTATATGTATAATAGTTATTTTAATTAATGTTAATACATGAGAATGTATAGTATATAAATACTTTAGTAATGTATAATTTAATATATGTACATGTATATTATTTATTTTTAATTAAATGTTAAACATGTATAAGCGTAGTATATATATATATATATATATATATTAGTATATGTATGTATTAAGGTATATATATACATATATATAAGATATATAAAATGTTTAATGTTTAATTAGTGTAAATTAAATTATGGTATTAGTACTTATGTATTTATATGAATGCAATTAGGTATTTAAATTAATGCTTAATATTAATATATACGTATATATATATTTAACATGATTGGTATACAGGTATGTATAAGTATGTATTTAAATTAATTTGTATATATATATATATATTTGGTATACACTTATTATATATTTGCTATATATATTAATTGGTATATACGTATACAAACATTCTTAGTATATGTATGTAATATGATTAATTGGTGAATTTACTAGATGATCCTAGGTGACCAGTATCATACCTAGCGTAGCCCCGAATTCAGTATTTTTAGACTGTGTATAAGCGTAGCACCTGACACCAGTGATATTGTGATATGTTTATAGGACTGTTGCTTCACCCAGGGGATACTCTGGAACAGGACATCAATAATTACCAGCTAAGGACCCAAGGCAAGTACATTCTCTGATAATTTCTAATTCCTTGATAATTTCTATAAGTTCAATAATCATGAAATGTTACATCTGAACCCTTGACACTGTGCTACACGGACTAGTATAGCTTGGATCTGCAGTCATGAGATGTTATATTGATTATCGTATTGACATTGTATACGACATGTATATTAGACATCGTACATGATAGATTGGACTTGCTCGTGTATCGTGACGTGTCATGGTTGGATCCACATTACTAGTTGGGGGCGGGGAAGTAGTTAGTAAGAAATGTGATCATACCCTTTATACAGTATAGAACAATGTAAGTGTTAATCATGCTCTTCACTCATGATTAGCCAGGCCCATAGCTATCGTACATGTTCCCAAGCCGATCATATTTTGAAACTACTATTTCAAACACTTAGAATAGATTACAGTTCTCTATTTAAATCATATACTACATCACCCGTATATGATACTGTTCCTTGTTCTTTTTATTTTCATACATGCACTGACTGTATCCTATTGCCTATTGCCTATTGCCTGTCTCTTTACATTGCCTGTCTCTTTTTAATTGCCATTGCATTTATTTCACTGTCTTCTCAGTAGCTAGCATCACATGTTTATTGCTTTATAGTCCTTATCAATTTAATGGAACTGTTATTTGAGATTGTACTTTGCTCCTTCCTGACTGGAAACATTTTTTCCAGACTATGCCTTAGAGGATCGCTGTCCGACACTTTATGGACCATATGGTGAGTAGCTGCAAATTTGGACTTGATAGTTTAGTTGTGATTCCGGGAGGTCTAGCCGGAATCACTAGTTTTCTGATTTGTTCTTTTAGTAGACTATTTGGTACCGGATTTGTCTCCGGCATGATTTATTGAGATATGGATAATTGTTGAGTTAGATTATTACTTTTTGACTTGTGTTGTATTTAATTTTGTTCGATATCTTATCGTGCTGTAGTCCTGTGATTGAGTATGTGTTCATTTTATTTGTGTCATCCGTGCCTCCTTATGGAGATTGGATGCTGTGTAAGATTGGCTAGATAGTATCAAGACCTTGACAGCGTTCTACCGCCGATGCTGCGGCGTAGGCTGGACGTACCGCGTACTCGTGCCCCAATTTTGGGTGCGGGTCGTGACAATCCCCGATCACCATCCCGTTCTCCTTCTCTCCACCATGCATACACCGCAGAACTTCACCGCCACCGATGCCTCCTTCCATTACTATCACCATCATCACCTACACCATCACCATCACCCGATCCCGATCGCCAATACCCCGACCATCCCTGCAGCAGCCCCCGACTTCCCACGCCGTTGACTCCCACCGGAGCAGTCGACCCACAACCGCCTGAGCACCCGCGGTTCACCTCGATAGTACTCGACTCCCCATGCCGGACCAACGACACAGCACCACCGCCTCCCTTCAGCATCATCATCACCATTAACACCGTCACCAGCACATCGGACCGACGACCTCCCTCGCCAGAGCAGCAGCCGCAGCCGAGCCTTCGCTTGAGCAACAGCCGCAACCGAGCCCTCCGCCTGAGCAGCAGACGCAGCCGAGCACGACCTTCCTCGATGTTGAATACACCCTCCCTCGTTCACGTGCACACAGGTTCGACTTGTCATTCCTTCATGATTATGTGTGTTTGTGCATGTGTGAATATTAATTAGGATTAACAATTGCTTCATGACAGTTTATTTGACGTAAGACCAGTCTTGGTATAATTCGTGTGCATGTGTGTGCGTATAATAATTAGTTTGATATATATACATATCAATATGTATATATATAGTCCATAAGAAATTGGTTGTTAGTGCTATGTAGGACTATAATATATATATATATATATATATATATATATTGTATTGCCATAGTGTTAATTGTGGTTATCCCGTAATTACATAAGACTATATGACCCTGAATATTAGCGAGTTGACTATCTGATTATGCACAGGAATAGAGGACATGACACCCGTACATTTAGGCGCACACTTGACCCTGCTAGATGACCAGTATCACCCCTAGGGTAGCTTCTGAGTTCAGTGTGATTATGGTTGTGTGTGTGCTAGTGTAACGACTAATGCTATATTATTATTATATTATGTCTATAGGACTGTTGGATTGTTCAGACAAGACTTCGGAAATAGGATATTGGTATTGCCAGCTCAGGACCACAGGCGAGTATATTCTCTAACAGTTTTCATTATATTGATCATCTCTATGATTCTAGTTGTATAGCGTACATGATTCTGACACTTTGTATACACGGGTTAGCATCATCGAGACCTGTCACGAGGAGTCATGATTGGAATCCATCGTGTTAGCTGGAGACGGGAAAATATTAGTAGATTATGTGATCATACCCCACTCTACATGCATCATAGCTCACCCCACACCTCACGTCGGGTGCAGCCTGACCATGATATGCCTCATAGCCTGCTATATATGATTAGCCTGACTATTGCTCAAATCATAGCTAGCCGGATGGTTAGCCTGACCTTATATGAATCATATCTAATCATATGTGATAAGCCTGATCTGTCCCAAGCCGATTATATGATAGACTGATGTTTCACACACTTAGCTAGATATTTTATTCATGTATACTAGTTCATTATTCTAGCATGCACTTGTATTTCTGTTCATTACTAGTTGTACTATTGATGATGATATGTTCTCCAGCATTTCATTATTTCTAGTATTTCATTATTTCTAATATTCCTTATTTTCAGTATTCCTTATTTCCAGTATTATATCCATCTTGTATTTCTTTACACTACATTATAGTTTTTGTCAATATACATGGAACTGCTGTTAGTGCTTGTACTTCGCTCCAATCCTGACTGGATATATTTTTCCATAGGATCTTGAGGACTTCTGTCCTACACATTATGGACCAGGTGTAGAGGAAGAGTACATGCCAGAGAGCTTAGAAGAGTCTATTCCCTTAGAGGAGACACTACCTGCAACTATATATACAGTTATAAATTTATGCATTTGAGTTTATGTTGAGACTTATATTGAGACTTATGTTGAGTTTATTTTGAGACTTGTTGAGACTATTTATGTTGGACAGCTAGACTATAGTTTATCTCTATTTGAGTTGTGTTTGACTTATGTCAGTACTTCTTATCTTTTATCGTGCTAGTTATTTCTAGTTATTGTGATTGAGTATACATTATGAGCTGTTGAGAGATGTTTAATTTATTGTCCTCCTTATGGAGTTGATATCATTGACATGTTGTGAGTTAGGTTTAGTATTATTAAGACCTAGACAGCGTTCTACCGCCGATGCTACGGCGTAGGTTGGACGTACCCACGGCTCATGCCCAAATTCCTGGTGCGGGTTGTGACAAATTTGGTTGAGGGAAATTTTAGATCTAGATTTGAAATGAAAAGAGGAGAGAGAAACTTTCTCCCCTCTTTTAAATAGTCCGCCCCCCTTGCCCCTTCCTTAAGCTACTATGTAATATCCATTATACCCCTTTGGGCCTCTCATGAAGAAATAACGAAGGAGGGAAGGTTCTAGTCTAATGGTTTAATTAAACTAATCATCCTGCTAATCAATGGGCTTCTAGTTTGGATCAATTCTAACAATTAATATATGTTGGTTCATGAGCCTAAACTAAACTAGTTAGGTCCACTAACACAAGTCCAAAATAATAACTAACATCTAATAATAATTAAATAATACAACAAATAATTATTTAACATGCATAATATTTAATTAATTATAAAATGACTAAAATACCATTTCCTAGAAATTATGGTAGTGACAAGTCTACCCTCCTTAAAATAATTTCGTCCTTGAAATTCTAAGACGAAAACTACCCCCAGAAAATAACAGAACAGAACAAAAAAACAGAACATAACTAAAAAATAACATATCAGAACATACCTCAAGGCACAAACAAATATGGATAATGCTATCGCATTTTATGCTCTCTCTCCCAGGTAGACTCCCCTGGAGAGTGATGCCTCCATATGATGCATACCAAAGGAATAGTCTGGTTCCTCAGCACCTTCTCTCTCCGATCCAGAATCTCAACTGGCTGCTTTGGATAGCTAAGAGTAGGGCCCACCTCTATCTCTGAGTGATCCAATACGTGACTAGGATCTGCCACGTATCATCTCAACTATGACACATGAAACATGTTGTGCACTCCCTCTAATACAGGTGGCAAGTCTAGTCTATAAGTAACTGCATCGACCCTCTCTAGAATAGTAAAAGGTCCGATGAATCGCAGACTAAGCTTCCCGCCTCCACCGAAGCGAATCGTGGCTCGTGTCGAAGAAATCCTCAGAAAAACCAAACCACCCACCTAGAATAACGCACAACCTTAAGAACTTAATCTATAACAAACAACCAATAACAAGCACAAAGCAAAAATCTAAAACTATACCTCAAACTCCAAAGGTCTTCGGTGGCTATCGACCCAATGTCGCTGTCTGTCCTGTGCCACTCGAAGTCTGTCTTTGATTAGCTTAACCTTCTTCACTACATCCACAACCATGTCTGGCTGAAGCAAAACTCTCTCTCCAATATTGTCCCATGATAAGGGAGTACGACATCTCCGACCATACAGAGCTTCAAATGGTGACATCTCTATACTAGCCTGGTAGTTGTTGTTGTAAGCAAACCCTACCAAATAGAGATGGTCCTCCCAAGATCTCCCAAAATCTAGTACACAAGTGTGCAACATATCCTCGAGAGTCTGAATAGTCCTTTCTGACTGTCCATCTGTCTGGGGATGATATGTAGTACTGAACTTGAGTTGAGTGCCCAAACTCATCTGCAAACTCCTCCAAAAATGAGAAGTGAAACGACTATCCCGATCCGAGACTATGCTGACAAAAACTCCATATATCCTGACGATCTGCCTCACATACATCTCTGCTAGCTTCTCCATATACAAACCCACCTTGAAAGGCAAAAAGTGGGCCGACTTGGTCAACCTATCAACGATGACCCAAATCGTGTCTTTTCCTCATGGAGATCGTGGAAGTCCGGACACATCTATAGTAATGTGTTACCACTTCCACTCTGGAATGGGTAATAGCTGAAGTAAACCTCCTGGCCTCTGCCTCTCGGCTTTTACCTGCTGGCACACTAAGCATCTGGATACAAACTGTGCCACTTCCCTCTTCATGGCATACCACCATACACTCTCTTGCATATCCCGATACATCTTATTGGCACCTGGATGTATGGAATACTGAGAGTGATGCGCTTCCTGTAATACCTCCTTATGCAGCTCCCCACTAGGCACACACAATCTAACTCTATGCCACAAAGAACCATCCCCGGCAATGGTAAAATTATCCTCTAATCCTGCTCTCACCTGAGCTCTGATGCTCCTTAGAGATACATCCTCATACTGGGCTGCTTTGATCTTGTCCATCAACTCTAAGTGTATCTGCAATCCCCACATCTGCATAGCCAAACCAGGAACTATCACCTTAATGCCCAAGCTCTCCAAGTCCTCCAATAAATATCGATCCTGCGTCAAGAACATAGCTACAGGATACCTGCTCAAGGTATCAGCAACTACATTAGCCTTCCCAGGATGATACTGCAAAGATATGTCAAAATCCTTCATCAGTTCTAACCACCGACACTGCCTCATGTTCAACTCCTTCTGCATAAAAACGTACTTCAAGCTCTTCTGGTCTGTAAAGATCTCCATACGCTCTCTATATAGATAGTATTTCCATAACTTCAGGGCGAAGATGACTGCTGCCAACTCCAAATTATGGGTAGGATAGTTCTTCTCATGAGGATGCAATTGCCTGGATGCATAGGCAATCACTTTCCCATTTTGCTGAACAACACAACCCAAACCTTTTTTCGATGCATCACTATAAATAGTAAAACCTTCAGACCCTGATGGCAACATCAAAATAGGAGTAGACATCAACCTCTTCTTCAATTCTTCAAAAGCGACCTGGTAATCCTCCGTCAAAACAAACTCTATATCCTTTTTGTTGAGTCTGGTCATCAGCTCGGCAATCCTCAAAAATCTTGCACAAATTTTCTGTAGTAGCCTACCAATCCCATGAAACTCCTGATCTCTGCTACCGAACTCGGGGTCTTCTAAGACTCCACTGTTGCGATCTTCTTCGGATCCACTGAAATACCATCACCAGTCATAATATGCCCCAATAATTCTACCTTGTCCAAGAAGAACTCACACTTGGACAACTTCCCATACAGCTTCTCCTTCCTCAGCACTTCCAACACAATCTGCAAATGCTCCCCGTGCTCCTCAGGTGTCTTCGAGTATATGAGTATATCGTCGATGAACACCACCACGAACTTGTCAAGGTACTGATGGAACACCTCTTGTTTATCAAGTTCATAAATACTGCCGGGACATTAGTCAACCCAAACGGCATCACCATAAACTTATACTGACCATACCGAGTTCTAAAAGTAGTCTTCGGTATGTCCTTCGACTTCACTTTTACTTGGTGGTAGCCTGATTTCAAGTCTATCTTAGAAAATACTTTGGCACCACTCAACTGATCGAACAAGTCATCAATCCGTGGCAAAGGGTACTTATTCTTGACAGTGAGATTATTCAATGCCCTGTAATCAATGTACATGTGCATTGATCCATCCTTTTTTGATACAAACAATACCGGGGCTCCCCACGGTGAAGAACTCGATCTGATAAACCCCTTATCCTGCAATTTGTCCACCTGCTTCTTCAGCTCGACCAACTCGCTATTGTTTACTCTATAGATATGCTGTGAAATTAGTTCTGTACCTGGCACCAAGTCTATAGAGATTTCAATATCTCGATCTGGTGGCAATCCTGGCAATTCCTCAGGAAACACATCCAAGAACTCTGCTATCAATGGATGCGGCAACTCTTTGTCTTCCACCATAGCTCCACAGAAAATGCCTTCTCCCTGGTCTGCAGCTCCTCTAGTAAACTCAAACTCTGGCTCTCCTGGCGGACCAAACAAAACTCTACCTCCTCTACAGTCTATACTAGCACGGTGCCTACTCAACCAATCCATCCCAAGTACAATATCGTAACTCAAAAGTGGCATTACAAGTAAACACGCACTCAACTCCCGGCCTCCTAGAGTAACTCTTCGATCCTTGCAAATATCATTAACCAGGATAATGCCTCCTCCGGTCATGATCTTGCAAGTCCTAAGCAAGGACTCAGTTACCAAACCATGCTTTAGAGCAAAAAAATAGATAAAAAACTATGGGAAGCACCACTATCAAACAAAGCTAAAGCTGGAATGGAATCAAGAAGAATAGAACCTGCGATGACATCTCCGGTGGGATTATCCTCCTCGACAGTCATAGCAAATGCTCATCCCTGACGTGCACCTCCTTGCTGCTGATGCTGGACATAATGCTGCTGCTGGGTCAAAAGCGGTCCCCTCGGCTGTACTATAGGTGGTCTCGTCTATGCCCTCGGAGCTGGACCTGCTCCCTGAACTACACGACAAGGACACTCTCTCATCTGATGCCCTTCGGTACCACAATACGAACAAACTCCGAACCTCCTCCTGTAAACTTTCTAGATATGGCCGGGCTTCTTGCAGTAGTGGCAAGGAGCTTACTGTAATTGTCTCTACTACTGTGGTGCCTGGTAAAATGGTACCCTAACTGGAGTCAGGTGCTGCTGTGGCTGCTGAAAAGACCTAGACTGGAAATGAGGATATTTAATAGATATTGTACTGCTGTTGGCTCCTAAAAAAGAATCATGGTCTCTATTGGGCTTCAAACCCAACTCCTGCTCAACCTTGCGTGCCTCCGCAAGTATCTCTGAGTATATCTCATAAAAATACGGAATGAGGATCTTCACTTCCCAGTTTAGACCCTCACAAAAATGAATAGCCCGAACCCCCGGCTCTCTCACCAAATACTCTGCAAATTGGCTCAATCTGACGAACTCCACAGCGTACTCCTCCACAAACATGCTCCCCTGAACGAGGCTCTCAAACTGCCTTCCCAAGTCTAGCCGGTCTGCCCGAGCAAAAAACTTTCTTAAAGAGATCCTTGAACACCTTCCAAGATTGTCCTGCGTCAACAAGAATCGGCTCATTCCTGAACCAAGTGCGGGCAACATCGAACAGTTGAAGTACTACCGCTTTAACCTTCAGACCTCAGAAAGACAGGACACCCTCATAAGATGCTCAATGTCCTCGAGCCAATC